>CM019042.1:12507384-12525218 GCA_009664405.1 Drosophila bifasciata
TCAAGCAGCGAAAAAAATCAACTTTGAGGGCGACGAGCATAAAGATTAGCCAGCGTTTCGGTAAGGCCGTTCTGGATAAGGGACACAGGGCAAATGGCATGGACCTGGGATGTGGATGTGGACTCACATCATGTTTGAGCTCTTCGGCAATGAACATTTTCACCACCGATGATCCGGCGGCAATGAATCGAATGTCTATCATGGATATGATGAATGTGGATACATGCGAGGGCACGTCAAACCAAAAGCCAAAGCATTCACGTGGACAGGTTACAATTGTGGAGATAGCCACCACCGAATATAAGTGCACCCAAGCAGGTGGGTCCATGAAGCATCCACTAATCCTAAATTGAAAATTAAATGGCTCCGACAAACTCTGAATTTTCGTTTCAGCACCGCCCTCATAGTGGTCAACTCCCGCTCGCAAGCATTGCGGACGTCTTCGAAGACTCACTTCGGTTGGGAATCGCTGTTCCCAATCCGCTTCAACACCGTGTGGTACAATTTATTTAGAATTGTATCATCATGATTAAATTTGTTCATCATTAGTTTAATCACATGGCGATAGTCCCATAGGACGGGAAATCGCTGTTCGGCTTTGGCGAGGGCGAGCCTATTTGCAGGGCAGCCATCGGCATCCAGTGCATCTAAAAAATTCTTGTCACCATTGTCAATTATTTTCTGTAGCACCTTTTTGGTCGTACTGTGGATTTCCTCCCGACCAAGTACGTACCCGAAGCACAACTAAATAATAAAGATACAAAGAAAAAAAAACAAGAGCCTTTCAAGCTACGTTTCTATTATTTTTCCAGTGCTAAATATTTAAAAAATTATTTTTTGTTAGATAAGGTTTTTTGAAAATTAATATTTTGTTACATTTTGATATATTACTATATATACTATCCTACAAAAATTATTGAACTTGAAAAAAAAAAAATATATATAAAATATATATAGATAAAAAAGAAGACTTTTTCTATTATATTTTTCTTTACTGTAGGTACTATAAAGGTTAAACACTTTTTAGCTACAGCTTAATACAATTTAATTTAATAAACTACCTAAAATCGAATCTAAAATAATATACAAATTATAAATAATTAGTAGCAAACAACATCAAAAAGTGTTAGGCACCCACCATAAAAAAATTAAAATAGAAGTGTATGGTACATCATACATATGTACATACATACGTGGAGACGCGTGCCATTGTGAGAGAGGGAGAGAAAACCTCAAAAAGAAAATGGCTGATCCCACAGGGCGGGAACAGCGCGCTGCAGCGGTTCTCTCAACGAACAATTGCCTGTGCGCTGTTTGTGTGTGTGTGTGGCACTTGACACCATAAAAAAAAAAACGTTGCGCGAAGATGCTGCACTTGCTTAAAGTGATATATGTACATACTTATATACACTTCTGTATATATACATATGTATGCGCATACTTACCACCAAAAGGTACACATAGTTTTTGCTGGTTCCATCGACGCTTTGGGCAGCGATCGACAGAACCTTCCAGTAACAGCCCTGAAATTTGGATAATTATGATTATTAATTTAAATTCATTTATTTATTGTACCACCAATAACCTACCAATAGATTTGAGAAATGCAGCTCATCTAGAACAATATAAAAGGGCCGATTTTTATGTTTCTGGAGGCCCCCAGTAAATTCACTTGTCCTGCGTCTACATCCTTAGTGTAGGGTTTCCGATCGACATAGCGGATCGTCCTCAATAACCTGTCCGTCCTTCCGCATTCCTCTGCATATTTCTGAAATAAATTAAGCAAAATATTTTCCATTGTTAGTTTTGTTGTCAATTAGCAAAAGAATCAAACAAAAAGCGCGGCCAATAGATCAAATCAAAAAGTATGTCCCTAATCCAAATCACTTTCTTTGTTTAGGCTAAACTAGTTTTAATTAATCTTATTGGCTTGGCAGTTCGAAATCAACTGAAGCAGTGGCGTCATGTACATGAACATGGACATGGACACACTGCATCATCTTCCTCTCCCTCCTATTGAGAGCGAGAGAGAGAGTGTGTGGAGCAACAGGAAGAAACCACACGCACACCCACGCACACCCAAACACACCCACAAACATACATTGAGATGATCCTAGGCACGCACCGTTATACTCGCGAATGTGCAGCAGAGGACGCCGAAAATCAAATTACAAAATTGTACAAAATGGAATGGTAAGTCACGTACAAATTCAAGCTGACAAATTATATTTTTAAAATTTTAGCCCCAATTCATGCTTATGCAAATGCCACCATATTGTGCAGCTGCGCCCGGTGCAGAGGCAGTCAATGTGGACTCCTTGTGAGCCATATTCTTCGGCTCTTCCCCTTCCTTTGGATTTATCCATGAAAAAACCCGCCAACAATCTGTCTGGAAAGGAAAGCAAGGAAAGCAGAAAGAGGCAATGCTCACGTAAGCCACAAGTATTAAGGTGGAAGTACCGGTGGAAGTACCGGTGAAACTACCGGTGGATGTACCGGTGGAAGTATGCTCACGTAAGCCACAAGTATTAAGGTGGAAGTACCGGTGGAAGTATCGGTGGAAGTATCGGTGGAAGTACCGGTGGAAGTACCGGTGGAAGTATCGGTGGAAGTATCGGTGGAAGTACCGGTGGAAGTACCGGTGGAAGTACCGGTGGAAGTACCGGTGGAAGTACCGGTGGAAGTACCGGTGGAAGTACCGGTCGAAGTACCGGTGGAAGTACCGGTGGAAGTATCGGTGGAAGTATCGGTGGAAGTACCGGTGGAAGTATCGGTGGAAGTATCGGTGGAAGTACCGGTGGAAGTACCGGTGGAAGTACTGGTGGAAGTACCGGTGGAAGTACCGGTGGAAGTATCGGTGGAAGTACCGGTGGAAGTACCGGTGGAAGTATCGGTGGAAGTACTGGTGGAAGTACCGGTGGAAGTACCGGTGGAAGTATCGGTGGAAGTATCGGTGGAAGTACCGGTGGAAGTATCGGTGGAAGTACCGGTGGAAGTACCGGTGGAAGTACCGGTGGAAGTACCGGTGGAAGTATCGGTGGAAGTACCGGTGGAAGTATCGGTGGAAGTACCGGTGGAAGTATCGGTGGAAGTACCGGTGGAAGTATCGGTGGAAGTATCGGTGGAAGTACCGGTGGAAGTATCGGTGGAAGTACCGGTGGAAGTATCGGTGGAAGTACCGGTGGAAGTACCGGTGGAAGTATCGGTGGAAGTTGTAGGGACGCTTGGAGAAAAAAACTAAAGGCACATTTAAAAACTACTGGCCGAAAAGTATGCGGTATAATATGTCGTATGTTGCGAATATCGTAACTTGGAGTAGCGCTCTAGGGTACCTAGGACCGAGGGTACTGAGGTTAAAAGTTCGAAGAGAGAGTACACTCGTAAAAAATGTTAAGTAATTGAAATGGCGGATCGAACACTTTCGCTGTTAGCTGGCTGTGTCAGGGAGTTCAGCTATGCTACGCTCTTTTCTTTTCCGAACGTGAACCAAGAAGGTCGCTTCAAGTCTATAGAGCGAAAAGTGCCACACCAAAATTACTCAATACTCAAAAATTATTAAAATTATAAAAAAAAAAGTGAATTATAAGTGCAAGTGAACAGGCTGCAGCCGCAAAACCACAGCAGCTTGGCCGCCTGTCCCAACCAGAAAGTGCCAACGCAAATACGCGGTATGTCGGCCGGGTTTAGTATATGCAGGTTAAGAAAAATTTTGTTGCAACGGGAGAACAAATTTCTTTTTTCTTTTCTTTTTCATTTCGTTTTTTTCTGGTGCAATTAAAGAATTGGCACTTAGTAGGAAGCCTTACTGGAAACTTAGTAGGAGCCTACTGAAAAATCTATTAGGAGGTCCCTGGAAAACTTTGTGGGAAACGGATGGGAAACCATAGTTGAACATTTATTGGTTTCGCCGAAACGAAACCAGCAACAAACCAGCTGGCTGGCCGTTGTGCATAAAGAGAAAAAAATTGAGTGCGCTCCCAGTGATCTGAAATTCTCCGTGACAGCGCGAGCAAGCGCGATAAGCCGCTGCCGCTGCTTAGGTAGTTTTCTCCCGCACCTCCGAAGCCACCGTCTGGACGGGGAAGCCGCGGAATTACCTCCGGGAATCGTCGGCAATTGACCCAGTGTATATATATATATATATACACCTATATCTTTATACGCCGTTTTTATATTTTTTAATTAAAATTTTTTTCTAGCCTAAGTATGGTTAAGTGTAAGTGAAAAAAAAAAAAATGGTTTAAATTGACCCCTTTTCCCCGTCCCTTTTACAAAACGAGAAAGAACGTACGGAGTCGCTTCTGAACGCGACTCTACTTTTATACCCGTACTCAGTGATTTATGTGGCATTTTAAAAATGTTTTATCAGTTTTTACATTTTACATTTTTGCTACATCTGTCATCGACACCTACATCTACATTATCTACATCAGTTCTCACAACAACACACGTACACAGCACGAGGCAGCATGTTGGAGCGTGAGTGTGTGTGTGAGAGAAAGCTGCGACAATCAACCCCAATAAATGACTTACGTTGCTTGGAGAGGGGGGAAATTGCTATTGAAAATTCATTTGATCATTGTGGGTACAATCCGATCTGAACCAAATTCGGGAGTCTGGTAGATATGGTCATTTTCTACGATACTGCATTTTAGGTTTTTTCTATCTTCAAAATTGTGGATTTTCGTCTTTTGGTGGGGTGGGGTGGAAGGGGCGGGGGCGAAATTTTGAAATACACTTGTACTGCAATGGTATCACAGGAGTTTGGAAGTTTGGTTGCTCTTATAATCTCTGAAATCCACGCGACACAAAAATACAAAACCAAATCAACTCGTTTTTTGTGTGAGTGCGAAAGAGAGTGAGCGAAGTTTTTTCGTATATTTTCCTCTATTGTGGCTATACTAATGATCCGATCTAATTCAGATTTGGGCCCCTGATAGATGTGGGCGGGGCGAATTTTGAAACACTTTTCTAGGAGTGGGATATCACATCAGTCTGGAAAAAAAATTTGATTGGTCTAGCTTTAATAGCCTTTGAGCTATGAGTGAAAAACAAGACGGACGGACAGACGGACGGACAGACATGGCTATATCGACCTTCTATTGATGCTGATCAAGAATATATATACTTTATGGGGTCGGAAACGCCTCCTTCTGTGTGTGTTACACACATCCAGGGTATAAAAAACCCCCAGTGAAGTCATGCATAGCGGTAGAAGCGGTCCCCTTTTTTCTTTCGTTTCGTATGTCGCTTTGAAGAAATTTTTATACCCGTACTCGAAGAGTAAAAGGGTATATTGTATTTGTGGTAAAAGTGGATGTGTGTAACATAGAGAAGGAGTAATTTCCGACCATATAAAGTATATATATTCTGATCAGCATCAATAGCCGAGTCGATATGGCCCTGTCTGTCCGTCCGTCTTGTTTGTCGCCCATTGCTCGAAGGCTATAAGAGCTAGAGCAACCAAACTTTTTATCCAGTCTGATGTGGTATCTCACTCTAGAAAAGTGTTTCAAAATTTCGCGCCGCCCACTTCCGCCCCCACAAAGGGCGCACATCTGTGGCGGCCACAATTTTGAAAAATAACAAAAACTAAAAATGCAGAATCATAGAGACAGCCCATATCTATCAGGGGCCCAAATCTGAATCGGATCGGATCATTAATATAGCCACAATAGAGGCAAAATATTCGCAAAAACTTCGCTCCCCTCCCTTTCGCACTCACACAAAATCGAGTTGATTTGGTTTTTTGTATTTTGTGTCGCGTGGATCTCAGAGATTATAAGAGCAACCAAACTTCCAAACTCCTGTGATACCATTGCAGTACAAGTGTATTTCAAAAAATTTCTGCCCCCGCCCCCTTCCACCCCACCCCACCAAAAAGACGAAAATCCACAATTTTGAAGATAGAAAAACCAAAAAAGTATCGTAGAAAATGACCATATCTACCAGACTCTGAATTTATTCAGATCGGATCATTATTGTACCCACAATGATCAAATGAATTTTCAATAGCAATTTCCAAGCAACGTAAGTCATTTATTGGGTTGATTGTCGCAGCAGCTTTCTCTCACACACACACACCACGCCCAACATGCTGCCTCGTGCTGTGTACGTGTGTTTTTTCATAGCTTTATAGTAAGTCGGCCGTTTCTACTATTTTTTCCAGGCCTAAATATTTAAAAAATTATTTTTGTTAGATAAGGTTTTTTGAAAATTAATATTTTGTTACACTTTGATATATTAATATATATACTATACTACAAAATTATTAAACTTTTAACAAAAATATATATATAAAATATATATGTATATTTAGATAAAAAAGCCGTTTCTACTATTCTATAAAGGTTAAACACTTTTTAGCTACAGCTTAATACATTTTAATTTAATAAACAAATTCTAAACTACCTAAAATCGAATCTAAAATCTAATATACAAATAATAAATAATTAGTAGCAAACCAACATCAAAATGTGTTAACACCCACCATACAAAAATTAAAATAGAAGTGTATGGTACTTCATACATACATATGTACATACGTGGAGACGCGTGCCACTGTGAGAGAGGGAGAGAAAACTCAAAAAGAAACTGATGAAGCAAGGGTGGAACAGCGGTTCTCTCAACGAACACTTGCAACGAACGACGTTTGTGTGTGTGGCACTTGACACTATAAAAAAAACGTTGCGCGAAGATGCTGCACTTGCTTAAAGTGATACATTACTTACTTATATACAATTATATGTATATAATTATTTATGCGCGTACTTACCACCTAAAGGTACATATATTTGAAGCTGGTTCCATCGACGCTTTGGGCAGCGATCGACAGAACCTTCCAGTAACAGCCCTGAAATTTGATAATTATGATTATTCATTTAAATTCATTTATTTATTGTACCACCAATAACCTACCAATAGATTTGAGAAATGCAGCTCATCTAGAACAATATAAATGGACCGGTTCTTATATATTTGGAGGCTCCCCATTAAATTCACATGTCCTGTCCGTCTACATCCTTAGTGTAGGGTTTCCGACCGACATAGCGAATCGTCCTCAATAACTTGTCCGTCCTTCCGCATTCCTCTGCATATTTCTGAAATAAATTAAGCAAAATATTTTCCATCGTTAGTTTTGTTGTCAATTAGCAAAAGAATCAAACAAAAGCGCGGCCAATAGATCAAATCAAAAGTATGTCCCTAATCCAAATCACTTTCTTTGTTTAGGCTAAACTAGTTTTAATTAATCTTATTGGCTTGGCAGTTCGAAATCAACTGAAGAAGCGGCGTCATGTACATGGACATGGACATGGACATTGACACACTCCTGCATCCTATTGAGAGCGAGAGAGAGCGTGTGGAGCAACAGCTAGAAAACAACACGCACACCCACGCACACCCAAACACACCCACAAACATACATTGAGATGATCCTAGCTAGGCACACACACACCCGTTATAACTCGCGAATGTGCAGCAGACGACGCCGAAAATCACAAAATTTTACAAAATGGAATGGTAAGTCACGTCGTACAAATTCAAGCAAATAAATTATATTTTTAAATAAATTATAGCCCCAATTCATGCCTCTGCAAATGCCACAATGTGCAGCCGCGCCCGGTGAAGAGGCAGTCAATGTGGACTCCTTTGTAGAGCCATATTCTTTTGGCTCTTCCCTTCCTTTGGATTTATCCATGAAAAAACCCGCCGACAATCTGTTTGGAAAGGAAAGCAAGGAAAGCAGAAAGAGGCAACGCTCACGTAAGCCACAAGTTATTATTCAAATTTATACATTGTAATGTAACATTGCCATTATCTTTTACTTGCAGTTGATTATGCGATGATAATCAATGTGATTGACGAGCCTGCTGAAGTATCGGTGGAAGTACCGGTGGATGTACCGGTGGAAGTACCGGTGGATGTACCGGAGGAAGTACCGGAGGTGGCTGCTGTCTCCTCCAATTTGAACACCATAAAATTATTGGGACGGCTTTCAGCCCATCGGAAAATATTTTAAAATTAAAAATGAGTATTCCGCTGCCTGCAGCAAAGCCTGTAGCAAAGCCTGCACAAATAATAAATATGAAAGATCCTGGTAAGCAAATATCTTCCTCCTGCTCTGCCTGGCCAGCAACATTAATCACTTGTAATTACAGCGCCAATGGGACACATATGTAATGGCAGCAATATTAATGATGACGACCTCTCCGTTCCAAATACGACCCCCGCCCGTGGCGAGATACACATCCCTCCTCTCACCAAAGCGGAGAAGGAAAGACTCCGAGTCAAAAAAGCCGCGGAGATGGATCGGCGCGCAGCTATGCACAGGAAGGAGTTGGCCCGAATCATGGAGGATAAGAGACTTCGAAAGCAAGAGCTGAAAGAAGAAACGAAAAAAACAACGCTAATGCCCTTACTGCCGCCAAAAGAAGTGGTCTTTAGCTCGTATAACGCCGGCAGCACCGTGTGCGGCAGTGAATACAGTGACGTTCCGGAACATCTAAGGGGCAGACATTCACTTAACGTGTCTGATTTCGAAGCGGAAGATTAATATATTATTTGTTTTTATTTGTATTTATTTGGTTCAGATCGGATCATTATTGTAGCCACAATGATAAAATGAATTTTCAGCAGAAATTCCCCCCCTCTCCAGGCAACGTAAGTCATTTATTGGGGTTGAATGTCGCTGCTGCTTCTCTCCCTCTCACACTCGCACGCTCTGTCTCGTGCAGTGTACGTGTGTTGTTATGGGAACTGATGTAGATGTTGATGACACATGCATCAAACAAATGTAAAATGTAAAATGTAAAAACTTATACAACATTTGAAGATTCCACATAAATCACATGTGTACAGACTGAGTACGGGTATAAAGTAGAGTCGCGCCTACAGCGACTCCGTACGTTCTTTCTCGTTTTTCTGTGTTTTACTTTTAAATTACAGCTTGTTGTCGCCGCATCGAAAAAAAGCGCTTTTGGAGATGGCCCAAGAACAACCGTAAGTTCGAACTTTTATCACTTTTATAAAACAGAAAGAAAGAGTAAGAAAGAAAGAAAGAAAAGGGTACAGTTGGACAGTCTCGACCGTGCCTAATTTTAACCCTCTTTAAACCATTTTTGGACTTCGCAAATACCAATGCCAGATATATATTGTTTTCATTTTGTAAGGAAGCGATTTCGCTGGGGTACATATCTGAGTCCGGCCAGGGTCGAAACTACAGAAAATTTGTAATTTGCCGGGACTCCGAGTCGTGAATGGCGCCTTTCGGGGCGGTGGCTCGTCTAGGGGGGTCAGGGAGCGGCAGGGATCTACCGGCGGATGCAAAAAAACGGTTGCCGGATGGTTCCTCTGGGGAGAGTACTGGCCACAGGGGAGCGAGGAAGGAGGTAGGGTCTGCAAAGGGGTGGCGGCTATCACCGGACGCCACCTTCAGGCAACTACTACGGGAGTGAGGAGTGGGAAAGGTTTGTCTGAAGGCGACTAGGCAATCACCGGACGCCACCTTCAGACAACTACGACGGGGTGGGAGTAGGAAAGGTTTCCTGAAGGCGACTAGGCGATCACCGGACGCCCCTTCAGACAACTATTACGGGCGTGGGGGGTAAGTAATCGAGATTCAAATACAAAACGCGTAATGATTTTTCTCTGCTTCAACCTTTATTTTTCACTATATACTTTTCCCTACCTAACCGCACCGCTAAGCGCCCTCCTTCTCACGACGGTGAGACTTGCTTACCCTAATGCTCTCCTTCGTTGCGGCGTGGCTGGTCCCGTTATCCTGGGCGGAGTGGGCGCGTCTCCTCTTTGCAGCACTCTTACTTTTGGCACACCCGGCTTCATCTCTCGCTCCCGAACGACTGCCCCAATTCTTTCTGGCGCGCGATCGTGAGACCTGTTGCCGGCTTCCAACGCTCTCTTCGCCTCCGTTTTAGTCGCCGGCTGCTCTCTGCGTCGTTGATTCCAGTGCTCGCTTCGCTATGGTTCCAGCGCTCTCTTCGCTTTGGTTTTCCGTCGTCGTCTGCTCTCTTGGTTCCTATGTTCTCTCAGCGTCGTTGATGTTCTTGGCGGCGGAGCTTTACGCCTCCGTTGTCGGAGCTTTCCGGGTGGGAGCTTTCGCTCTCTAGCGTTCTGGGTTTAGTTGTCAGTGTTGGCCGCGGATCACTGTTCCCCAGATTCCCCTCGAAATCACTGGTCCCTTCGTGGGAAAATCGGGGAAAAGAATGTGGGGGAGCATCCGCTCCTTCACAATTTTTAATTTATTTACATTTTCCTTTAATTTTAATATTTTAATATTTAATATTTAATAATTAATTCTTTTATTTAGCCTTAGGTTTTAGGGGTATTTCGATGTGTTTTTGGAATTGAGTAGGAACATGAATTTTTGTATTAATAAATAAGTTTAATTTTGAAATGTGTTAGTTTTGTCGTGTTGAGGGGAGCCATGGTTCGTCAGAGTATGTAAGTAGGTTGAGGAGTGGAGTTGTTATAGGGATCATCGGCCACTAACATGGTCTTGCGGCACTGATGATCATGGTAGGGTGGGCATTAAGCTGTCGCAGCAACACCAGCGCAGCAACACAACAACCACCCCAGCTTAGGCCCGAACATCAGGCAGGCGTACATACATACGTATATATCTATTCGTCGAAATTAACTTGTAAACTTTTCTGTGATTCACTTTTTTTTCTGCGAATTTTTAATGTAATTATGTATATAATAAGCGAGCGAGTAGCACAGTGGTCTTTTTGTAACCCCAACCTAGCCGACGACAGCAGAAGCCGGAACAAGCGCGTGCTCCTCTGGTCGCTACACCAACATCAGCTCGAGTGTCAGCATATATTTCATCGTTATATGTTACAAAGTACCGGTGGAAGTATCGGTGGAAGTACCGGTGGAAGTACCGGTGGAAGTACCGGTGGAAGTATCAGTGGAAGTATCGGTGGAAGTATCGGTGGAAGTACCGGTGGTGGCTGCTGTCTCCTCCAATTTGAACACCATCAAATTGGGGAACGGCTTTCAGCCCATCGGCGAATACTTTAAAATTAAAAAAAATAGTATTCCGCTGCCTGCAGCAAAGCCTGCACAAATTATAAATTTGAAAGATTCTGGTAAGCAACTATCTTCCTCCTGCCCCGCCCAGCAACATGACTCGCTCACACTTTTTAATTTCAGCGCCAATGGGACACATATATAATGGCAGTATATTTGACAACAACATTAATGATGACGACCTCTCCGTTCCAAATACGCCCCCCGCCCGTGGTACACATCCCTCCTCTCACCAAAGCGGAGACGGACAGAGTCCGTTTGGAAAAAACCGCGGAGCTGGATCGGCGCGCAGCTATGCACAGGAAGGAGTTGGCCCGAAGCATGACGGATAAGAGACTTCGAAAGCAAGAGCTGAAAGAAGAAAACAAAAAAACAACGCTAATGCCCTTACTGCCGCCAAAAAAAGTGATCTTTAGCACGTATAGCTGCGCCGGCAGCACCGTGTGCGGCAGTGAATACAGTGACGTTCCGGAACATCTAGGGGGCAGACATTCACTTAACGTGTCTGATTTCGAAGCGGAAGATTAATATATTATTTGTTTATTTATACTCATTATTTCATTATATTTCATTAAATTACATTATATTTCATTAAATTAAATTATATTTATTTACATTATACATTTATTTTGATTTGGATTCACTGTTAAGTCCTTGACAACGTAGATCGCAGCCAGCTTCACGCCGCAGAAATTTCCCTTAAAAGTTCCCCAGATAAATTTATCTTGTACCTGCATTTTCACTCGGTCTGGCAGCCTTCAAACAATCGAAAGTACTTTATTACTCGGTCTGGCAGCATAAACAATCAAGCTGATCGCAACCAACTTCACGCCGCAGAATAAATACAAATTTCCCCTTGAAAATTCCCAACAGCTCTAAATTTCCCCAGCTATCGATTGGGGTGATGCAATCAGAGTTGTATTCAATTCAGACTTATTCCTTGTGTTAGTGTCGGATTAAAGTTGAATTGCAGCTGCAATTCGATTTCCAAAACAACCAAAATAATTCCCCACATTTTCGTGCATTTCAAAGCATTTAATTAAAGCATTTGCCTTATCGATTGGTATCCGTGGCGCGTGGCAACTCTGTACTGTACTTCTGATACAGATAAAAAATCTCTTGACTATTGAACTGTCTATCTATAATAATCGAGAAATTGCGCGCTTGTTTCTTGTTGGAAGTCGTTATCGCATAATAAAAACAATTAACTACCAAACACAACATGAGTGACGAAGTCGTCGCGTCCCCCGCTGTAGTTAACGAGGTCAAATATGAAGATGTCTCGCAGCTTAACTTTTCCAAACTGTACTCGCCGAAAATGAAGAGCGTCTACTGGCGCTATTTTGGCTTTCCCTCGAACGACAACAACGAGGTGATCACCAAGCAGGGAACTGCTGTTCCCAATCCGCTTCAAGCACCGTGTGGTACAATTTATTTAGAATTGTATCATCATGATTAAATTTGTGCATCATTAATTTAATCACATGGCGATAGTCCCATAGGACGGCAAATCGCTGTTCGGCTTTGGCAAGGGCGAGCCTATTTGCAGGGCAGCCATCGGCAACCAGTGCAACTAAAAAATTCTTGTCACCATTGTCAATTATTTTCTGTAGCACGTTTTTGGTCGTACTGTGGATTTCCTCCCGACCAAGTACGTACCCGAATATTGTTGGTACCTATGGAATTTATAATATATTGATTAGATATAATATGAAAGTCTAAAAAAGGTGATGTATATACATGTAGTGATGGATAAAATAATAGAAACGGCAGGCAGGCGCATTCACATTTGAAACAAAAATATTTCATTTTTGGACCAAATTGTTTTCATAAAAACCACTGGGCTTGGTTTCAGGATAATGGTGCTTTACTTTGGACTCTCTTTTGGGCTAATATCTTAAGAATTATTAGCTGTGTATGCAAAATTTTGGAAAGACCTCGATTTGGTCTTGGAAAAATGATAGAACAGTAGACTACTCGTACTATAATATGTAGGCTGATTAAAGACGACATAAGGGGCCATTTAGCTTAACAGGTACCATACCTTATCAAAAATAATATCTGAAAGAGTGTACATTTCGCGAAGCTGCATTTTTTGCGTTCAAAATGGGGAAAAAATGTTGTACTCGTACGAGAATAAGATTAATTTGTTTGGATCTGATGGGAAGCCACATGTAGGACGCCCTAAGAACACTTCCCACGACCTAAAAGACCTACATATATTTAAACAGTTGAGCATGGTGGTGAACACATCGTGTTGTGCGTATGGATGCTTTTCCAATTCGGGTGTTGGTCCAATACTTTCGATAGAAGAAAAAAATGTGTGCCACCCACTACGTAAACTTACTGAACAGCATAATGCTATCATATTCTAAAGAAGAAATGCCATTAAAAAGGGAGTTCCATCAGGAAAATGACCCGAAGCATTCTTCAAGGCTGGCTGTGACATGGTTCATGGATAAAAAATGTCCCTTGATGAAATGGCCTTCGCAGTCACCACACCTAAATCCACTTTGATCACCTTTGGCGGATATTCAAGAAAAAGGATTCGAGGGTACAAGTCTCAAAAAAAAGGAGTATTTGTGCAAAATAGTGAAGTCCGACTGGTACTCTATTGATCCATCAAATAGTGCTAGTCTGGTGAAATTCTATGGTGGTCGATGCACCAAAGTCATCAAAAATTGCGCACAACTAAAATTTAAGGTTAAAAATCAAACTAAAAGCCTTTTAAGCTAAAAAACGGTCTATCATAGCTTTAAGTCGGCCCTTTCTATTATTTGTTCCAGGCCTTAAAGTTAAAAAAATTATTATACCCGTACTCGAAGAGTAAAAGGGTATATTGTATTTGTGGTAAAAGTGGATGTGTGTAACATAGAGAAGGAATAATTTCCGACCATATAAAAGTATATATATTCTTGATCAGCATCAATAGCCGAGTCGATATAGCCCTGTCTGTCCGTCCGTCTGTCCGTCTTGTTCGTCGCCCATTGCTCGAAGGCTAAAAGAGATAGAGCAACCAAATTTTCCATACTGATGTTATATCTCACTCCTAGAAAAATGTTTTTAAAATTTAGCCCCGCCCACTTCCGCCCCCAAAAAAGGGCGCACATCTGTGGCGTCCACAATTTTAAAGATAACAGAAAACGATAAAGGCAGAATCATAGAGAAAGACTATATATATTAGGGGCCCAAATCTGAATTGGATCGGATCATTAATATAGCCACAATAGAGATAAACATACGATAAACTTCGCTCCCTCTCTTTCGCACTCACACAAAAACGAGACGATTTGGTTTTTCGTACAAATGAACGCCTGGATCTTAGAGACTATAAGAGCTAGAACAACCAACAACCTCCGCGCCAAAAGGCATCTTCAGCGGGCTAGGGGAACTTCGCGCCTGGACAGCTGCAGCGAGCGCTACAAGGCGGCAAAAAAGGAGCTTAAGACAGCCATCAGGAGCAGATCCCTGGGGACGTGCGTACCAGATGGTGGTGGAGAGGGTCAACGCGTGAGGCAAAGCCCCAACTGATCCCGAGGAGCTGGAGGGGATAGTCAGCGCACTGTTCGTATTCGGGTCGTGAGCTCTCCACGGTCGGAGTTAAGCCCAGGCGAGATCTCCGAGGTCACGGAAGACGAGGTGCGGCGTGCGGGCAGACGCCTAAAGGCCAAGAAGGCACCGGGCCCAGACGCGATCCCCAACAGGGCGCTAAAGCTGGCGCTAGCGCTGCTTCCGACAGAGGTTGCTGGTCCATTCAACTAGTGCCTACAGGAGGTCACTTTCCCCGAGAGGTGGAAGAGGCAGCGGCTGCTACTTCTGGCCAAGCCGGCAAGCCACCTGGAGAGGCCTCCTCCTACAGGCCCATCTGTCTGCTGGGCACCATCGGGAAGGTCTTCGAGAGGGTGGTTGCAACGAGGCTGAGTGCAGCCATCGAAGCGGCTGGCGGTCTCCCCCGGGCCAATACGGCTTCAGGAAGGGAAGTCAACGCTGGACGCCATCTCAAGGGTGGTAGAAACGGCAAAGGAGGCATGCACGGGGACCAGGTAAAGAGGTGGAAGCAAGTCCTACTGTCTGGTGGTGACGCTGGACATAAGGAACGCCTTCAACTCTGCCGATTGGGGACGAACCCTGGAGGCCCTGAGAAGCTTCAACATCCCGGGATACCTGCTGAATATAGCTTACAGCTATTTTAGCGCCAGGGTACTCACGACGGACACGAGTCTGGGTTCCAGAGCATACGAAGTCTCAGCCGGAGTCCCGCAGGGCTCCGTTTTGGGACCCCTGCTCTGGAACGCCATGTACGATGGAGTTTTGAGGCTGCCGATGCCAGCCAGCACAAGCTTGGTAGGCTTCGCGGATGACGTCGCGATAGTGGTGGTCGCAAAGGACCTTGCCGCCGTGGAAAACCTATTCAAGCCGTGGAGTCATGGCTAGCGGTAGCAGGCCTCGAGCTGGCAGCTCACAAGACGGAGGCGGTGCTCATATCGAGCCGGAAAGCGGTGTAGACTGCCATCGTGCAGGTCGGAGGGACCACGATCACCCTCAAAGGTCAATTAAGTACCTGGGTGTCCACATAGACACGAGGCTGACACGAGGTAGACTTCTACCTCACCCAGGCGCTGAGCGGGCATAGCTGCTTCCGCAGCTACCTCAAACGCTTTGGACACGACACGGAGGACTGCTGCCCGGAGTGCGGCTCTGGCATTGTGGAGGACGCTCAGCATGTCCTCTTCGAGTGCCACCGGTTCGGATACGAGCGACAGGAGCTTGAAGCTATCGCCGGGGCTGCAATCAGTATCGACAACCTGGTGCCGCTGATGCTGGCAGACCAGAGGATCTGGGACGCGGCCGCGGCCGCGGTGTTCGCCGCGAGCGCTATGAAAACGCTCAGGGCCATGGAGAGAAGGCGGAAGGAACAAACAGAGTAGGTGTCCCCGCGCGGGCGAAGCAATGCCTTGTGGCAGTACCGCTAGTCGCACGACCCCTACCCCATCTGCCCCCATCATTCATCTACATCACTTCTCACAACAACACACGCACACTGCACGAAGCAGCATGTTTGAGCGTGAGTGTGCGTGCGCGAAAGAATCAGTAGCGAAAAATCATCCCCATAAATGACTTACGCCGCAAGGGAAGGGGGAAAGCTCGCTACTGAAAATTCATTTGATCATTGTGGCTACAATAATGATCCGATCTGAACCAAATTCGGGAATCTGGTAGATATGGTCATTCTCTACAATAATGCATTTTAGTTTTTTCTATCTTCAAAATTGTGGATTTTCGTCTTTTGGTGGGGGCGGGGCGAAATTTTGAAATACACTTGTTCAGGTTTGGTATCACAGGAGTCTTGGCAAAAAGTTTGGTTGCTCTAGCTCTTATAGTCTCTGAGATCCAGGCGACACAAAAATACAAAAAACCAAATCTTCTCGTTTTTGTGTGAGTGCGAAAGAGAGGAGCGAAGTTTTTTGTATGTTTTTGTCTATTGTGGCTATATTAATGATCCGATCCGATTCAGATTTGGGCTCCTGATAGATATGGTCTTCATCTATGATTCTGCATTTTTCGTTTTCTGTTTTCTTTCAAACTGAAGACGTTACAGATGTGCGCCCTTTTTGGGGGCGGAAGTGGGGAGGGCGAAATTTTTGAAACATTTTTCTAGGAGTGAGATATCACATCAGCTTGAAAAGAGATTTTTGGTCCCTCTAGCTCTTATAGCCTCCGAGCAATGGGCGACAAAACAAGACGGACAGACAGCAATTACCACAAATACAATATACCCTTTTACTCTTTGAGTACGGGTATAAAAACGTTGCGCGAAGATGCTGCACTGCCTTAAAATGATACACACTTACATATAACTTATATACATATATGCGTGTACTTACCTCCAAAAGGTACACAACATAAACAACAATGAACAACATAAAAAGGGGCCGGTTGTTATATTTTTGGAGGCTCCCCATTTAATTCATATGTCCTGCGACTATATCCTTAGTGTAGGGTTTCCGATCGATGTACACATGCGTCGTCTCCAGCTGCACGGACATGGGTGATGGTCTCCTCGCCCATGGACACAGCTCGCGTCCAGTTCACATTCAGCTCGTCGTGCTCACTGTCCGCGTGGTAGATGTGCACATGCCACTGCTCCGGAGCCAACAGGCAGTGCGGTAGGTATTTTCAGGATCACCGGCTTCACAAAGATATAGTTGCGCGGAGCTATAGGCTGGCTGCTGCACAGAATAGAACTCTCGGTGCCACATGACACGCGGCTGGACTCGTCGCTCAGAAGCAGCAGCGAGGCGTGCTTCTTCAGGTTCTTTCGCATGCTCGGGCACAAAGAGCAGCATTTAGTATGGACAGCTTGGCGTTCATATCGAAGGTGGCCAGCAGTAGCAGCCAGTAGCTGTCGCAGGGCATTTCAGTTACTCTGTCTTAGTTTTCGAGTAAACTAAAAGGTTATATGGCCACCGCATATACTTAAAACCGACTTATGAGGCTGCAAGTACATACATACTTCTTTCTTTCTGAACAGAATGTAAACATAACACACACACGCCCGTGCAACGCCGGCTCACACACGTGCACGCACACAGTCTCCCCGTACAGGGTGTCGCAATTTTTATCTTTTTATCTGACGTCAGCTTACAAAAAGAAAGAAGATACTTTATTACTCGGTCTGGCAGTATAAACAATCAAGCTGATCGCAACTAACTTCACGCCGCAGAATAAATACAAATTTCCCTTGAAAATTCCCAACAGCTCTAAATTTCCCCAGCTATCGA